>RDEW01000009.1:418314-449194 GCA_011109175.1 Dicyema japonicum
TTATTATTAGCACTTTCACGAGAGCCATAATATTTATAGCCCCGCATGTGCAGCAAAAAATATAAGAGAATTAGTTAGGTTGCTCCAAGCTCTTCTGTTCTTTTCTAGGACCCTCAGCGAGTCCAGATCGTCACCAGATACCAATATTTTCTTCACGGCTTTCAGATCGTTTTGTAGAACGACCGGGAGGGTAGTTCTAGGTCTTTCACGAAAGCGTTTTACATTGGAGGAGTAGTAATTTCCCATTGCGATGTTCGCTATATTTCTAATCTAATTTATATTATTTTTACTTCAATTTGTGAATACTGTATATTTAAAATTATAATTCAATTTATAATTTCTAATTGACTGGACAACATCAAATCAAGATCTCGTTATTTCCCAAATGGAGTTCCTCAAGGTTCCCCACTATCACCCCTACTCTTCAATTTCTACATAAACGACATGCCACAAACCTGTAATGAAAACTGTCTAATCCTCTCCTATGCCGACGATATCATTCTTGCTTCCAAGAACAGAAGCATTCAATCAGCGACTCAGTTGGCTCAACAAATGCTTGACAACTTGGAACTATGGCTCTCGAAGCGGAGACTTGACACATAGCAGCAAAGTCCTTTGTCACACTGTTCACCACCTACAAGAGACAGCTCTGTATCGAACCAAAAGTCTTTATGAAGAACGAAGCTATATCTATTAACAAAACACCGAAGATTCTGGGAGTAACCTTTGATCAGGGACTCACCTTTATCCGGCATGTTGAAAAATTATTAACAATAAATATTATTTATTAACTATGGGGGAGAGCGGCTGCTGACATCACGGAGTAAGCGTTTCCGCGAACAACTGCGATACCAATTCTTTGCCTCAGCCAGACCGCTTCCCGCACGTCTTTCTTGCGGTGGGCCAATTTTCCCCCGCTTAATTAATTATTAAAAAATTACTTTTATTCAAATTAAGACATATTTCGCTTTTGTTATATTAAAAAAAGCCAATGAAATAAAAAAACAAATAATTGCTGCTTATCAAGCTAATGGGGAATATATTGAACTTGCTAAGAAAATTGGTGATCAAAACTTCAACTCTGTATAGATGGATTTACTTGAAGAATTCACTCAAGACAAAAGAAAAGGTAAAAAACGTCAGAAAATTTTTTGAATAGCATATTAATCGTATCATTAAATGTATCGAAAATAATCCAAGATTGACGCTTCAACAAATAAAAGATTAATTATCATCAACATTTGCTCTAAATATATTTCAACAGAGTCAATCCGAGTACATCTTGATTATTCTATATACTTTGAAAAATATTCGTTTTCGAGCCAAATACGGCAAACTCTGACGAAAATAAAGAAAAAAAGGAAACGATTTGCAGAGAAGTACCAATCAAATGACGTTCCTATTGTTTTTATGGATGAAACTAATTTCCACATTCATATTAACCGAAGAACGGGAAGATCAATAAGAGGTGAACGTTGTACTACGCCTATTGCTTGTTCAAAAGAGGCAAACATGATTGGATGCATTGGAATAAATGGCGTGCTATTTTATGAAATTAAAACGTGGATCATTCAGAATGAATACTGCATGCGAATGGGTCAAAAATTATTCAGAAAGAAAATTTAATGTACCAAAGACCAGTGGGTTTTGGTAATTGACAATGCTCCCTGCCACAATGGCCTAGAAAATTATATCTTACAAGATCCAGAAATAAACAGAAATCTAATTTTGCGATTAGCACCATATAGTCCAATGGCCGGGTGGCATAGTGGTTAGGTGTCGGGCTTAAGTGGCTTAGTCTACGGGTTCGAATCTCGCTGCTGTTCATCTGGTGGAAAGTTCCACGCATCTACGATGCAGAAATGGTTTGACGAGTGACGCCGTCATCAGTGGATACTCACTGCGGAACTGGATTGTCTAGAAAGGACACTCACACAAGAACAAGAAAAAAAGAAGTGAAGATTCATTCCTTGGTTCTACGATTAGTTAAAATTAACTGTTCTTTACTTAAATAAAGTGTGTGTCCTGCCTATGCGGAGCTATAAATACTATGGCTCTCGTGAAAAGGCTTTATTAAGGTCCAATGTTAAATCCGATAGGTGTATGGGCAATTTTAAAGTCCAAAGTTAAACGAGAATTATCTACAAAAATGTCGGAATTTTTATCTCATGAGACAACGTCTACACTTACAAAAACTGAGTATCGTTTGCGTGTACTGGAAAAATTATAAAAGAATCAATGAAAAACATAAGTGCGAGACAATGCAGTAAGTTGATTGCACGGATACAAGTAGTTTTACCCAGTGTAATTAATCTTAACAATGTTCATTTCTAGCGGTCAAATAAAAATTTTTCTGTTAAAAAAATTTAGATAAATTTTTGTCAATAATTTGAATATATGGTATATTCCCATTTTGAATTTGCTTATTCCCATTTCTGAATTCGTTTATTCCCAATTCCATTTTCCCAATTTGATTTTGTTTATTCCCAATTTGAACTTAAAAAGGTATAGAAGTGGTCGTGAAAATTCACCACGGAAACGACAGTAATAACCTAGAAGTTTCTAAAAGGAAAATATAGAAATTTAACTAATCCACGTTCTGAGTATTTTTCAATGGGACAACTGAGCGAATAAGTGGGAAATTGCTCCATTTTTTCAAGAGGGGGCTGACTACACTCAAAAGCTCTGTAAACCCCACTGTTATCCGGTTGATCTCGGATGCCATCATGAGAAGCAATGTTTATTTATTTAGAACCCCGGGATTACCAGAGAGGAAAAAAAGATAAACGTCAAACAGTTATGTTGATCCTAGTTCCCGCAATCAACTGCGCCATCCAACGGAAATTCTTCGTCGTCGATGATGTGGCGAAGACAAGTTGAATTAATTAAATGTTTAATAATTCAGCTAATTAACAAAAAACATTTGGTAATTACAATCTTAAAAAAATCGAAAAATTATGCCAAATGTACAAATCTAAAACAAAATTTTCTTACATTTTTTAGCCATGCAGAGACATCTAATCCCTAAACATCACAACCATCCCCAACCTGATTGTCGGCTAGAACTTCCAGAATCTATAATAAAAACAGACAAATCACTTTGTATATAATAGTCAAATGTCAATTCCTCATTTGCCTCTATATTTCGTCTAGCAAACAAAGAAAGTCTATAAATTCTCGGATCCCTGTGACCACACCACGTGGATAGAACGTGAAGGTTAGGATCGCACTGTAATTATACAACACAATACACTGTGGTTAATAAACCGGGAAATGTTCCCAAAATACTTAGCGTCCACTACCAAAGGATTCCCGTTATTTTCAAAATCCATGTCAAACAAATAACTCATCCTTCCCGAGTCGTACACGATTCCTCTGTCTTCTGCGATCTGATCTGTTACGATCTACCACTTTCACTGACTTTAACCTCTCCTACATATTCGGACACGAATGTTCCATGTTTAATCTTGTTCATTGACTTCACTCCCCAACCACGTCCACTAGGAGTCCTAAACAAGCACAAATCCATCTTTCTCCCATTCTGAACAACTTTATTGGGGCAGTTTTTATAGCATTTACACCTGAGAATTAAATATTGGCATCACTTGGGCCCACACTCGAAAATCAAACAACTCCGCTTCAGAAAACATAATCCGTCACACGTGTACGGGTAACTTGTCCCCTTGTAGTTTACACAAGGGCATTTCAGGATAGAGCGAGAGCAGTCTTCACAATCACAACAGTACTGGTCTTCGGGTTCAAATGTCCCCAGTTCAGGAGATAAGAACGACTCATTGATAAAAGAGAAGTTCCCTAGATTTCTTATAAGAAAATACTGGGAATCGTCTCCAAATCGTTCACATTTTCTATATAGATGAGCCCCCTTGCGTTAGAAACATTTCGAAAGTATCGTTCTGTCCGTTGAAGCGAGGATTTGTGGTATTTTACCTTTCTCTCAATGTAGTCAGAAAATCCCTGGAATAATAACTCCTCCCACTCGTTTGATTAAATTCTTGTCATTATAGTAAGATGGAAGATATTTCTCAGACTTGGCTTGTTTGGCAAAATCCTTTAGTAGACCCCTGTTGTCAAAAAACTGCAATAAAAAATAACACACGTGTTGTATGAGTGTTACTATCCAATCTGAACGGTCTGTCACAACTGTGGAAGACGAGGAAGAGTTTTCAAAGAATTCTGCAAGTTTTTCAGGACAACTAAGATTGGCGACAGGTTCCCACGTGTTACATAGTTCGGACCAGCCAAGCCATTTGACCAAAAAGTAATCTACGTCCTAAAATCAACAAAATTGAAACGTTTATGTTCATTTTGTCTATAATTTTTTCAACATCAAAGCTATCATTCCAGAATATTTTTCCATCGATGGCCACTGAAATAAAATTACTAAATACGCTTGTTTATAATGAATTGGAGGTGGTCAATCCCGATTAAGTCAATTATTTGATTTATAAGGAACTCAATGGCTAGAGTTGAGAAGGTAAGGTTGCACTTGTTAATTAAGATAATTATGTCGTACGGAGACATTAGACATTTTATTTTTCTCGTCAAACCACCACTTCGCATAATTTGAAAATAAAAAATATTTATTTATTACTATTATTAATAAGCACTCCAGGAAAATCATAAATTAATTAAGTTTTTCTTGTGCCACGTTCATTATCCTTCTCTTCCAATTCCCCCATTGCAAATTTATACTTAACTGACCACGTGAATCAAAAATTATAAATCTGACTGATCTTAGATTGTTACTTTTCTATTAGCTACCAATTTTCTTCACTTAATAAATAAACTTGAGATTATAAAATGAAATAAATTAGGGAAAAGACGTAACTATTATGTAATTTCGATTTCTCTCAATTATCTCTCACCTTCAATCAGATCCACGATTCTGATTTGGGATTTTAGGATTTTATGTACTTTCCATATGCTCACATAACTATCAGTAGCATATATATCAGTTGCATGTGGGCGATAAATGTAACATCAATTTTCTTGACAAGGAATTCGAATGGGGTTAGTCTTGTCACAGAGTCGGAAAACATCTTTAGGAAATATGGACTCGACATGGTTATCTTTTTAAGTCATTTTTGTTTGCCTTGTTTCATGGAGCGAGCCATAGCTGATGGTCATAAATATTCTTTTATAGATTAAAAAGAGAAAGTGGATTAAATTTAGATTTATATATTTCGTTATTTAACAAAGAGTATATAATTTATCATTTTTATCAAGTTTACTTAATTTTCTTAGAGCAGAAACAAGTTCCAGGACTGAAGTGCAATAAAGCAATTTTAGTTAAGTGTCTTTGGAGCCTTTAGATAAGCAGACACGGCGTTCTCGTCCATAATTTCCATAAAAAATGTGAGTGATATATATAAATTCAAGCAAGAAAATCTATTTTTAATAATATTTAGTAAGAGAGATGCCGCAGTATCATACAAAATCCAGATGCTTCTGGATAGGAATCTTGCTGCTGTCCATTCTGAAAGTCAATGAAGTCAACTTTTTTATGTCAATTTTTTATTTGTTATGTCAAATATTTATTTTTTATGTCAAATTTATTCATTTAAAAATTTAACAATAATGTATTAAATTAAAAGCCAACCATCCAAAGTGGACCCCGCCGACATTATCGACGTTGCGTTGCCTCTCACGATTGCAACAGAGATCAACTGGAGAAGCCACCTGGTCATTTAACAATTAAAAAAATAATTGGTACTTATCCAGCTGATGACCGCCACTTCCTGCAACAAAATCAATATTTAATAATTTCCTAATGATTCCAATATTGCTTCGAATAATAAATTTGCAAACTCTCAATATTCAAAATCACGTTCCTAAACTCTACGATATTATATGATTTACTTTTTGTATAAAACAAAAGTTTCTTTGAACATAAAAAATCAATCAATTTTCGTGTGTTGCAAGTCATGCAATCTACCTGAAGAGGACCTCATGAAGGCTTTTTAAGTTGATCTTTTCCATCAAATTATTATATTGTAATTCGATCAACGCCTTCACATTTACTAGCCTACCATCATCAACACCATACTTAGCAGACAAAAAAGGTCTGATAGTGCCTAGGTGGGTTGCCCGTGTTTTCTCGGTCGTTATTATGGCGTGCTTCCTAGCAGACACACTTGACTCAGCTATCAGGGTGTCGTGCATTCGCATTAGGATACGCTCACTTAGTTGGACTACTCTACACAGTCCACGGCCGAATTTATCACGGGGTAAATATAGTCTCTCCTTATTGGCTGCCAGCACATGGACATGGTTCTCTCTGAGTAATCCATGGATCATAACATCCATCTCATCATAATCGTTAGGCTCAAACTCTACAATACCTATGTAGTAGTTTAGCAGCGAGACAGCATACTCATTTAATGCTAGGAACAAATTCCTTGCATTTAGAGACGTCTTACACAATAACGCTGCTCTTTTACGGATGCCTTCAGTAATTTGTCGCTTTGTCTCAGGCATTATAAGGGACTTTGGAGATTCGGTAACACCCAGATACTTATATCCTTCGTGTTCCTCTAGGACTCTTACTAACTCGCTACATACTTGCGTGTTAGTCGCAGACTTTGAATAATTCAAATCTAGCCCTATACTCTCAAAGAATTCCCTGGCACAGACCCCCATGGAGTAGAGCTCCTCGGCTGTTCGAGCATACATCTTCAGTCATCGATAAAAAGAAGGTGATTTGTACTGAAACAGACCCCTTCACAATGAACTGGTATTTGCTCAAACCGGTCATTGAGGCGGCGACTCAATGGCTCCAAACAGAGAACAAAGAGTAGCGGAGACATGCTATCCCCCTGAAGGATCCCCCTCTTGAGTTTTACCTCGCCTATCCGGTGCCTATTATAGTTCAGATGAATACTCCACCTATTCATCACAGCCACTACAAAGCTGATGAACCACACAGGCATACACAGACTGTGTAGGCACTCGACAAGGTAAGAATGATCAACTGAATCGTAAGCCTTCTTCACATCCACCCACATGGACAAAAGTGAGTTTCCGTGAGACACAGAAAGGCATTTGTTGATCAAAGCCTGCTCTTTTGCCCCCTGACAATTTCGCACAGTTCCCAACTGATTCTCGGAGAGAATCCCATTTGCTTCTACAAAGCTTCTGACCTCATTAGCCACCAATTTGGTCATCAGTTTATACAGGGTTGGTATGCAGGTTATCGGTCGATAATCTGCAGCAGACTGGGGGTTGTCCAGCTTTGGGATCAAATAAGTTGTCCCTGTGCATGCCCAATCAGGAATCGTTTCCGGGTTAGTGATGCTTTTCTGTAATACACGACACATAGACTCGTGTAATGAAGTGCATCTTTTGATAAAGAAATTATAAACTTTATCGACCCCGGTCGTCTTCCAATCAGGGAGATGTCTCACTACCGCCTCAAATTTCTTGCGAAAATCGAAAATTCCGCAAGATTCCGCCAAGAAAGGAGCGGCGCTGTACGGGACATTCCACGCATTTCCTCTGCGTGGTTTAGCCTCCCACATACTACCCCATGTGGAAAGCATTTCCGCGTCCTGCTGTGAACATACACTATGGCCATTTTCGTGTAGGCGACGGTAAAACAATCTGCGATTAAACTCAAACAGATTATTTTCTCTCTTCTCTTACACCGACTTTCATGTGTATAGAGTTTTCTCTTATACACCATTATTGCCCCCTCTAACTCCACCTTTGCCCTCCTCAACTCTTTGAGGTCCCATTTGGGAACACGGAGTTTACTAATTAGCCCCTTTACTATAGCCGGTGCTTTTCCTCTAACCCCTCTCGCCACACTACTTATGTGCCCCTCCAGTGCTTCCAGCTCAATCTGTCTCCAAGCAATCTTGGCACAGATCTGCTCCCTTCATTTACTGGGTGGTCTGGGCTTGTCCGTCAATTCCTCATAGGAGATCTGTGCTGCATACAGCACTAGGGAGATGTCACCCAATGACCCTACTGGCTTAGCCTCCAACGCATAAGCCAGAGCCTTATTGATGCGAGTTAACACTACACCGTTAACCTTACAATGAGGAATCTTGGGCAAATCTACGGTCCTCAAGTGGGACATCTGTCGCTGCAGCGAGATTCCGCGCGAAGACCTCATAAAAATGCTTGACCTGCAACGTATCACAGTCCTGGTGCTCGTGCTCTCTTTGACAGTTGTGGTCACCTGGTCCCCGCCCCTTTAGACCAGTACCCTCTTTGCCTACAGCCATTTTCTTGAGTTCACTTACTGATATAGCAGTACTGAATCTGCCACTGCAGAGCTCCGCCAAGTATGACCACCATTCCAGGGCATTCGAGATAGCCTGCTACGTACCTGCAGGACTACCTGCCTCGCCCATTCTTTTGGGTCATCTGCCACAACGCTCTCGGATATGGCAAGAATTACATTCATACCATCAGGTAACGCAAGTGACCTTCTCCTTTTTTCTTTTCAACATTTTTGCCAACTCGAGAGAGTTTTAACGCCACCGAATCGAAAGCACGTTGCATGTTATTATCCTGTGATAGACAATAAAAAGTAATGATTTTTTCCTCCAAGTTTTTCTAATTTGGGCCAGATAGGATTCGAACCCAAACTTTGATACTTTTTTATTTCAAAATTTGTGTTTCCGGTATCTCCCGTGTGGACTAGAAATTAAATCATCGTGCGTAGAATGGTGCAGTGTAACGAGTGCTGTGCAAGAAACCTGATGTCCCCTAGTTCAAATCTCGATGCTTACATTCCGGCTGAAGGTTCCGTAATCTACGATGCTTTGGTTTTACGAGTGACGCTGTCATCAGTGAACATCTCACTGCAGAACCAGATCGTCTACAAAAGAACTCACACCCAACAAAAAGAAAAGATTTTTTTGAGGAGATAAAGATATTAAGTGTAATAGAACCACGTCACAGTGCACCAGAACTACGGTACCCACTCAATCTTTCCATCAATTAACCTAACTGATTTAGTAGAATCATAAGGGAGAGAAGGAAGAGAGCTTTTAAGTCGCTCCTGTATACACGAAAGTTAAACGTTAGCCGTGATACCTACCCGTTCATCTTCAAGGGAGTTATTCTACTTTAGATGCGAGGATGGTTCTTCTCTCCGAAGAGGTAGAAAATCTTATCACGAAGATTGGTCCGGGTTCTCATGCTATACGACAGTTATTAACTCCGACCTTGCTAGATTGTAGAGGGCCGACCGTCCTCAGACACAGGATTTCGATGTTCACTGGAAGTCCCGGGTAGAAGAAAACTTCTTGTAGAATTATTGATAATTGATTCGGTGATAAAAGCCAAGAATCCGACCCATCTCTAAGGAGAAAGTACCTAGAACGTAGTTGTGATAGGATCCTTTTTTTTTCTTTGTCGAGAGTAGTCTCCGAGTCATCCACCAATTGGAGGAGGTCATCCAGCAGTTCTTTCCAAACCAGTCTTCGGATAGTTTTAATAAAGGTGTGGTCGTGCATTGTCTGACTCGGTTTTATCGAAAAGTGATGAGGAATTTTAGCCAATTTACGAAACATGTGTTTTATGGTCTGAATTATCTTTCTGCAGTTCTTATGTGAGCCAGTTGAAGTGGTCGGACGGTGTGAATTTATTGCATTTAATAATTGTTCGAAGGGTTCCATTTTGGACTCTGAAGTTTTTGCATATTGGAGCCTGCAAGGGATGAGGCCAGGAGGGGCTCGCGTAGTTCAAGGTGGTTTTGATATATTTTTTGTAGATTATTCTGAAAGTTTCCTTGTCCTGGCAAAAATTTTCTTGTGTGCTTTTGCAACAACGTGGTCCACGTGGAGGAGAATGCATGGCATTGGTCCAGGATTTTCGGTGTTTGAGATGAGATGACTTTTCCGAAGATTTTCAGGTCCACTTTGATGTTTAACTGACGTGTGTCGGTAGTGAATACACTGACACTGGACTTGGAGGGGGAGAGGTGATTGGTTAATAACCAAGAGTCTAAAGAATACAAATGTGTTTGGAGGCGGGGTGAGGCGGAGGTAATATTTCTATTCCGATCCGCAAGGATCATGTCATTCGCATAGGACAAGACTAACGTATTTTCCAGCTCGAATATGCTAGTCAGATGGAGGTAAACAAGCCGGAGAGAGGACAGATCCTTGTGGCACTCCGTTTGGGAGGTAGCGAGTATGAGATTTCTATGACAAAATAAAAGTACGTCCCATTTTGCCAGAGAAAAATGATTTCAGCAATCTCTTTGTGAATAGAGGAATACTCGATGTGGTTATCTTGTTGTAAACAACTTGCCTGCAGGTCCTGTCAAAGGCCTTAGAAATGTCAATGAAGCCAGACAGTTGAATCCATCCGCAATTAAGTCAGTTGACTTGGTTAAATGAGTTGAGGTTGAATGCTTGAGGCGGAAGCTGTGGGGAGAGTTGGACAGGTTTAGGTGAAGGTATATACAGTTGAGAATGTATCTTTCAAGGATCTTTGATACAACACAGAGGAGGGAAATTGATTGAAAAGATCCTGGGTCGTGCGGGTCCTTGTTAGGTTTAAGAGTTGGGATAATTGTCGATTGTTTCCATAACAGGCACAAATACTGAATTCAAGGACGTTTGGAAAATGTCCGTAAGGACCCGCAGTCTATATGGCCCAAGATTTTTTAGATTATATATGTATATTCCGCCTGGGCCTTTTATGGGGGAGTTTATATATTCATTATCAGGGCATAGAGGGGGTTCAGTTTGCCGACATGGTTTGATTTATCTACATTTATCTGACAAAAATTAATCTAATGGGCCATTAGGTCGCCTGTTTATTTTTGAAATGATTTAGTATGGTGACGTTTGTTTGTTCCAGATTTTGTTGGAGGTTGTATGCGTCTGTCCATTGTAATTACCAAATGTTTTTTGTTAATTAATTCGGTTGGCTTAATCCAATGGTCCAGACGTGAGCCAAACTCTTTCAAACTCGACCTTTTGTTTTGGAGAATGTAATCGGAGATCGTCCGCTTAATGCTGCGTAGTCTGCAGGCTGAGTTGATGTCCCGGACGCTGCTCTTTTTTCTAGCGCGCCTCTCTATAATATTTTTTTAAATTAAAGAAATAATTTCACTTTTTTATTAGGCAACCAATAATTTAATTCGGTTTTCAACTACTCGATTAACCAGAATGTGATACCATTAGTATGGAAACAGGCACTAATACGTCCAATCCTAAAACCAGGAAGACCGAGAGATGACCCAGCGCCTTTTAGACCGGTGTCACTACTATGTTCCATGTCAAAACTCCTGAAGAGGCTTGTGCTCGGGAGAATAAAAGAATTTTTACCAGAAAGGCCTTTTCAACATGGATTCATAAATGAGAGATCAACGTTACATACTTGCAAACATTGACCGACTTCATTCGAGTCGGATTCACAACCAAGCCGAGACACTTTAAAACAGTGCTCTGTTCGATTGACATACATAAAGCTTTTGACTCAGTCTCGGGGAAGAATCTATCGAGAAAAATATTTCAATCGGAAATTCAGGGAAGCTAAAGCTTTGAATCACTAACTTCCTAAGTAAACGAAGGGGATGTGTTTGCCTCGGAGGTCTGAAATCAATCTCACGGCTCCTCCCTAACGGAGTCTCTCAAGGATCTCCTTTATCCCCTGCTCTGTTTGACCTCTTTCTAGCTGATCTTCCGACTCTTGAATCTAGATAATGATGTTCTACTTTCCTATGCAGATGATATTGTGTTGGCTTCGCGAGATCAGGACATCCAGAAGGCCACAGAATGATTAAAAATTAACCTGGACAGGCTTAATCCCTGAATAATGGAAAACCGACTCGTGGTAAATGCAGAGAAGTCGTCTACGTCACTATTTACCTCTGACAAAAGATTGGGAAGGAAAACAGTCAACTCAAAGTTAAGCAAGGTCGATACCCTTTTCAACAGATGTCAAAGGAACTTGGGTGTGACAATTGATGTATGTCATGAACGATGTTTCCAAAGATGCATATAGTTGCGACAGGGAGGAATAGAAGTCGTCTAGTTCGTCTCCATTGATTGATACTCTCACCGAAGTTGGTGCATACACATTAATAATGGAAATTATGGAATTGTTCCTTTCACTGTATTTTAATTGTAAAACACATATTCTATCGCTCACCTCCACGTCTTGTGGATTCGATTGTTCAGTTCTTTTTGTATTGCAAATTCCATGCCGTAGTGTGGGCAATTCGAAGGGTGCAGAATCAGGCGGAAATCATTGTTGATTTCATCTAGTCCGCCTTTTTACTTTCGTTTCCTGTAAGCACGCCACGGTTACCTTGTACGATCCAAGATCCACGCATAAATTTCTTCTTTTAGTATCCGACTTTAATCCTCTTACATTGAACGAGCTAATAGTGAAAGATCCCGAAGAAAAGAACGAAAAAGACATGTGTGCAATATAGCCACGTCACCAGCTCAACCGATCTATTTAAATCCAAAGTTTATCTCAATTTTTCACGGAAATTACCAATTAAGACTATTAATTAACCTAAATTCGTAAAAGTATTATTTATAACTGTAAAATTAGATATTTATTACATTTTAAAATGATCCCTCGATTCATTGAATCTGAAAAAGGTCAAAAAAATTAATTCTTAACGGATATACTTATTACAAAAACAACAAGAATAAAAATGTAGTATATTGGAAGTGCTTAGAGGAATAGCTCACAATATTTCTTTTTAAATATCCTGAATAAAATGATTTAATTGTTTTTTGACAAACATGACGATTTAGACGAATTGTTAATTAGACGAATTGTTTTAGATGAATTTTCTTTAGATGAATAGTTTTAGATGATTTTTCTTGCTACCATTGGGCTCAAATGTAATTTGACAACCAAAACATAAGGAAAATGAAGATTCGAGTGGATACAACAATAGCCTTGGACACGAAGGTACAAAATAATAAACCCGACATATTTGTGTTCGATAATATGAAGAATACAATAACTCCAATAGAAGTGGGAATCATATTCTAACAATCGCTAAAGAAAGATGAAGTGGGAATTCCGAACAACGATGAGTAGAAGGCTAAGAGTAACCCCTATCAACATAAAAATGGATTTGTAGGAAACTAATATTGATGTTGGAATGATCTACAAAGGCTATTGAAAGTGCTTGAAGTATGAATGAACAAATTGAAAAAAGAAAAAACTCAACCCATGACTCCCCAAACTATCTACACGAACAGCCTAAAAGTGTGAGTGGGGTAGCTTCAGGAACGTTAATTGACTACAGTCCGACCTCGTTTCGAGGCACACCCCGGCGGTGGGGCACCCCCGCTTTTTGGGGCATTTTTCATTTGGAGTCTATTTTCCAGCATTAATTTCCAAATTTGAGAATTTTCTGGGGCCCCAAACCGGGGCACCAGGAAGAGTTAACACTGAAGATGAGACTACTACAACATCAAAAAGACATAAATTATTTGATCACAAAGTATTTGAAATATTCCAGAAACTCAGAGAACATAATTTTCCAATATAACAATGACACCAAGAAAGTCATTTTTTAAAAGTGATGAACAACCATCTGGATACTAACAATCCAAAGAAAGAATTACAGTATTTCTATGTTGCAATTATGTTGGTGAAAAACTTGAACCATTGATTATTGGGAAAAATAATAAACCTCGCTGTTTCAAAAATTTCGATGTTGATAATTTGTTGTTTTATATTCAGCTTCCAAAGTGCATGGATGACTGGGAACATTTTTAATAGCTGGTTATGCAAACTAAATGAGAAATTGGTTACTCAACAAAGAAAAATATTATTATTACTTGATGATGCAGGATGTCATAAATAACTATTGAATGTTCCAATATTGAATTCTTTTTTTTTGCCTAAAAATACGACACCCTATACACAGCCATTAGATATGGGGATCATAAAAATATTCAAAAACTATTACTCAATTTTTTAATCGAATTTTTGTCTTCAGGACATCGAAAGTTATCTAAAGATCGTCTTTAAAAACTAAACCTTCGTCAGGTTGTAATGCTGGTTTCAAAAAGTTGGAATGAAGTAACAGAAATTTCAATCACAGATTGTTGGAAACAAATTGAAAAATCGTGATGTCTTAAATATTGATGATCGCCTAACTGATGAAATAATGACCGAAGCTTTAAATGAAATATTAACCGAGGCTGATGATGAAGAAACTATTGAATGCGACACTTTTATCTATAATGGAGATATAACTGAAAACGAGGACGTGACTAAGAATCAAATTTTGGAAACTTTGAATACTCTGGAACAGAACATTTCCTGCATAACACTAAAGTCATTAAAAAATTCTACAAATTTCGATTGACAGTAATGAGAAACATCCGAAATGGTTACAAAATTGGAGAAAAAACAACCGATTACTTCGTTAAAGAGCGACTTGATAGATATTATTAATCATAAAATAAAATCTCTTACCTTTTTTTACATTTATATGGTTTAAAATAAAAGATTTTAGAATGGAAAAGTGTAACAGGGGTTACACTGTATTATTGTTTCATTATTATCACATGGTTTGACGAGTGACGCCGTCATCAGTGAATACTCACTGCGGAACTGGATTGTCTAGAAAGGACACTCACACAAGAAAAAGAAAAGAAGTGAAGATCATTCCTTGGTTCTACGATTAGTTAAAATTAACTGTTCTTTACTTAAATAAAGTGTGTGTCCTGCCTATGCGGAGCTATAAAATACTATGGCTCTCGTGAAAAGGCTTTATATATATTATCACATTAATAGTTTTTAATAATCTTACAATTTTTATAAAGTTATTGGCAACTATGTCACGTGTCACGTTGCGACAAAGTTAGTGCGGTGCTATGTGGCTACGTGAATTGAAGATTTTGTATTTGTTTTTCCTCTTCTCTTTTGTCTCTAGGAAGCTTGAATTGTTAGCGAACTTCATTGGTTCACCATCTCTGGTTGCGCCAGATATAATCTTAAATTAAATCCAAAAAAGACCATTAGTTAACAATTATCCAGAGGAGTTCCCCTGGACGGCACTTCCTTCAATTCAGAGCATGCGAAGATTGCTGAGGGAGGCCAGGATAACCTAAATTTTTTCGTTGTCTCTGACGGTGTATTTCTGGTTAAATAAAATTAATCTCCTTTTTAAAATGGACTGTGAAAACTATGAAAATGGATTTAAAACTACACTCTTTATAAGTTTTGTTCTAATCTCACAGTTGTACATTCCGCTGATACCCTAGGTTTGACGCTATTGAATACTTCACCGAAAAACTGATCTTCTACAAGACTCATAATAATACTGTTCTTTAAGA
This sequence comes from Dicyema japonicum, assembly GCA_011109175.1. NCBI lineage: Eukaryota > Metazoa > Dicyemida > Rhombozoa > Dicyemidae > Dicyema > Dicyema japonicum. The sequence continues at coordinate 433,620 of RDEW01000009.1, forward strand.
GGAGTCATATCGCTCATCCCAGACAGGATACACACTTTATTTTTAAGCAAAGACCAGTAGTATTAAATATTCGAAGAGGAACCAAGGAAGCAGAAGTCCTTTATAGACAATCCTGTTCGGCAATGAGACTGATGAATATTGTGAAAGTATAAACTAATTTAAAAGTATAGGAAAATAAATTATAATTTATTGAACAACCTTTTATAATGAATATTAAAGAACATGCAAGTACTCATATTCAAAGTAAGGATTAATTGCTGTTTAATTTTAATTAAACAAAAACCAATAGTCAGAATTAAATATTTAAACTTGATTGCATGTATTAATTTAATTTCTTTCGTTTTGAGCCATTCCTTGTCTCTCTAACTGCAATCTTTTGGTCACCATCACCAATATGATCTTCACTCCAGCATTGTTGTTCTATGGGCACGATTCCGTCATCCTCTGCTTGTCGTAGAGACTTTCGTTGTAGGAAGTGAATGACTTCACTCTCTTGAAACTTCATCCCATGTCGCTGCTCCACTAACATGCTTTCAAGAGTTTTGTTTAACACAATAGATTTAATCTCGGAATTATATCCACATCCAAAACATCCATATATAACTTGTAGAACTTACAATTCCCTCCCAAGTCAAAACAATAGGAATAACTTTCGCATTGTAAATTTGAGACAACTCTCCAACGAGGAGGTTGGCCGTCATATCAAGTTTTTCTACTTCAACCACCTTCAGCAATTCCTGAGAAGTGATTCCAACCTCTACTAAAGTAATCTCACTTGTCCTTTTATCAAACAAATATGTCCGGCTTGTTATGTTGTACTTTGACATCCGTCAATTGCGTTGTATCGACTCTGATCTCAACATTCTCAGTTGTTACTATTGATTGGACTGCGTGAGTCTTCAGTTTCTTTGAATATGTGATTCCATATTTACGACACAGGTTAAAATGAATCATCTCACCACCTCATTGTGACGTCGTATGTAATCACTATTTAACACCTTATTGCATCTCGTTGCCAAATGATCGACTGCTTTGTTTGGAAGATTTACAATGATTGCAATTCGATCCTTTTTCTTCAAAGAACAAATTTTGGTCTTGTAAAAGGCAATACAAGGCTTCGGCTCTTGGACTATTACTCCCTCGTAGCCATCCCGAAGATGATGCAATGTCAACAGTCGGGTCTTTTTTGAATAACATAGAATGAAGAGATTTACTGTTAATTTTCATCAATAACCATTCAATTTGAACTTGTTTAAGTTTCCGTACATCCATTGCAGAAAATTATCCCGCGATGTGTCCATATGTGTTTTCTTTAAATTGACAATCCGCAGAATTCAGCTTTCCTCAGACATACATTAGATTTTCTCCCAAATCATAGCGAAATTGAAACTACATACATCCACTTTTGAACACGATTGAAGTGAGTCCTCTCCCAAGTTTATCTCTTTATAAATAAAGCCTCTTTTTATTTGCAGGCTTTAAATGAAGTTTTATCTCATAAATAATACGTCGAACATCAACATCAAAATCCTCAAACTCATGTGGTTCAATGTTGATTTGTCCAATATAATAGTTGTAAAGTGACAGTGCGGATTCGTTATTGACTGCATCAAACTTTGTGCTTGCCAAACCTTTGATTCTTTTTCTAACTTCATCGGCAATCTTTTCTAAAATTTCCTGTTTTAGAGTGTTACTCCATTTATCCTCCAGCACTCCAAGGTATCGATAGTTTTCAGTTCCATCCAAATATTTTGCTTCCTTTGATAAACATTCAAAGTAGCCGACTTAATGTTTTTATTGAGTCCTGCTGATTCAAAAAATAATTCAATGTCGTGCATCATCTTAATAATCGTGGCCTCTTCCTGGGCAAATATTTTTAGATCATACATAAAAAGCAAATGGTTAGTGGCATAGGTAATCATCGATAGACTAGACTGGCTAATATGCATTGTTGAGTTTTAAATAGGAATTCATGACTGTCAAACGCTTTTTGGACGTCTATCCATGCTGAATATAAAGAGTTGTCAAATTCTTGGTTAATACACTGATTTATTAGCACCCTGACACATTTTTCTTGTTCCTAGTTGTTTATCTGAGATTATTTGGAATGTGTCAACATAATCACTTAGTTTCTTATTGACACATTTTGTTATCAGTTTATACAAGTTCGGCATGCATGTAGTTGGTCGTAAATTTTTGATGCCTCACAATATTCCTTTTTGGTAAACGATATGTTATCCCAGTATGATCAATCCCCTGAAATACATTTTTCATTAACAACATCGACAATCACCTTATGAAAATACTCATGCAATGCATCAAAAATTATAATTTATTGAACAACCTGTTATAGTGAATATTAAAGAACATGTAAGTACTCTTATATTCAAAGTAAGGATTAACTGCTGTTTAATTTATACCTTTAAATATAATTTAAACGTATATTTCGTAATGAGTTCTGAAGATTTAATTAAAATGGAAATTAAAAAGTAGTTTTATATATAAATTAGTCATTTTTTATTCAAAGTTATTAATAAAATTTATGAAAAACTAAATTTAATAACAAGGGGGACTTTAGTGATGGATGATATCTCAGAAATTCAAATTTGTATGTTAGAAAGCTTTAAAAACAAAAAAGAAGGGAGTAAGGAAGTGGAAGAAGTGGTATTTATGAATATGTAATGGGTAGATAAAGTGTGCGATCGAATCACTGTGGAGTCAATTGTTGGAGTTTAAACTGATGAATGATTATATTAATAAGTTTAAAGACACGTATTCTAATTACTACAAATACGAATTAAAATCAAATATAGAAAAGATTAAAAGTATTAATAAATAATAAATATTAGTGCAAATATTAAAAAATGAAACATTTAAAGTATTTTTTTTAATTTAATTAGGATTCAGAAATTACAGACAAATTAGAAAAAAGATGTTTATCAATCAAATCAACAAATATATTACGAAAATGGTTATATGAGAATGCTATGGTTTGTTTCACACTTATAACAGAACCCTTATCCAACTGAACAAGAAAAGGCTGAAATGGTTTACAAAACAAATCTAACACACGTGCAAATCAATAACTGGTTCATCAATGCTCGTCGAAGGTCTCTCCCTCAAAATTACCAGAGAAAGTATAAACGAAAGGAATTTTATTGATAATTACCTTCACTAGGCATCCTAATTTTATTTCATCTCACATTAAAAAATTCTCTTAACTTCTGTCTCTCTTTTTAGTTAAGTACTGACTTTGATGGTTTTCACTGTAGGTTTTGGGAGAGGCAAGGATGATTTAGATTCGCACAACCGCCCTCAGAGTACTGGCAATCCTTGTTTAACCTCTGGGAAGGTCAAAACGTTAATGTATGATAATAAAACCCACAGATAATTGTGACTCGAGCGACAGGATTAACCACTATGCCATCTTATCGTAAGGGAAGTCAAGGATTTTTGATTCCCAGTGATCAATAAGGGGTGATTTGAGACATCCAGTAATTGTTGTGAGTGAGTTGTTTTGGATATTTTTTTGTCTATAGAATTGAGGTTAACCAACAAAGACATATATATTGTGGTTAGAATTAATTGTTGTGATGGATAGGCCTTATTTGCTTTCACCTATTTAATAGCCTAACACAGCTTTCAGTATGCTGATTTTGCGAGAGGTTTTTGTGCATTTTTTTAATACGTGCTTCAAGGAAGTTATTTAAACTCAAAGTATATATGGGATATTTAGTGACAGGAAGTGTTTCTCCAAGAATAATTATAATGAGGTGAAAATTTACGATGGTTGGATGTGAATAGAGTAACGTAGATTTCAACGGAGAAAGATGATTTACACAAACCAAATTTCAAGAGATTTCAAGTGGTATTGGACATTATTTTGTTGATTCCACTCTCTTTGGATCCGATAATAAGGTCATCCGCATATGATGAAATCAGTGTCTTAGACGGAAGATCCCTTATAAATTGAACAAATCATAGGACCAGACGTAACCTTGGGGTACTCCGTTTAAAAGGAATCGGGCCTTATTTTGGACCTACCAAGTCTGCCAGAAAGGAAATTTGTTAGCCAATTCTGAAGACGAGAAGGAATTTGAGACGAAAGAATTTTTAGTAATAACCTCATGTGCCGTTAAGTAAATGACCTAGTCAGTTCAATTGATGGAATTATAGTACGTTGGAAAGGATTGTAGTTGTATACTTAGTAAGGGTAGAGTGATGTGTAGATGTTTAGTATTGAGGGTGAAAACCATGTTGAGAATTCTAAAAAGGATGATAATCGTATTTTAATTTGAGTACAACACATTCAACAATTTACGTAGATATTATGGAAATAGGTTGGGTTTCAAGATCAGGATTATCTTTTATTTTTAAGCTCCTCACCCATGCTCAAGATAACCACACACTTATTTGTGTTAACTTCAATCAACATAATTCTCATAAATCATTGAAAGGAAATTCTCCTCAGCTTCAGATGATAGCTAACCATATGGACCCTCTACTACACGTCCACCTTTGAATCTCACGACTATCTGTAATAGACACGATGAAAATATTGAATAACTGATCAACAAGCAATTTTTCCAGAAAGCCAGCAGATACGTTTCTTCCCCAATGTAGTTAAACTTTCATAAAATAGTAATTTGCGACCAAAATCGGAAATATTTCCAAATGGAGCATCACGAATATCGGAAAAAGAAACTTCGTCTAGAAAGTGTCGGGACAGACAGGTGTCAAAGATCATCAGGCATAGGAGAATGCTTATCCTCATAAGAGAAACTGTCTCATCCACGAACAGACAATAGAGTTACTTTTTAAGACACAACTAATCATGATTAAAGATAGGTGACGTAAGAATATTACTTTAATAATCCATGAGTAATTGGAACACTTTAAAGATAGTAAGGGCAGCTAATTGATTATACGTCTTTTATAAGCAACAAATTAAAACAAAAAGCAACAAATCAGACTCCAACTGCCTGAAGACAGTGGGCATTACCACGGATGATGGTAATTCCTGTCCAAACCATTATTTGTTGACGTTAAGGTCAAATGAATAGCATGCTTTTAATCAAAATGATAGTCAATTTTAATAGTTCATAATAAACGGTTTGGGTTGTCTTTATGTTTTTAAGCATAAATGTAATGTTATTCCTTCACCTCCCTTATCAAATATATTTTGTAAACCTTACTGATATTTAATAGGCTTGTTTTACCTATAATTGATTTACAATCATTAATATTTTTAAACGAATGCACGAGACAGGAATTAAGAATATCTCCTGGAAATTCCCATAATAGTAAAGTCCAGTTTTATATGTTCTCGTGGATTGCCTCTTCCGTGAAAATGCGTTAATATATTAAATTACTGGCGTGAAATATATAACTCTAAATTTCGTTGACACATGATGATGTTAATTTCTCTCTTTGTAATATGTATGTGTATTATAAACAATCTAGATAATCTGGTTGAGGATATCACAGTATTCCCAGAACACATTGTAACGGAACGGAGTCATATTTCATCAATTTGTCAAGGACATAAAACCGACGTTAGTGTAAATTGGCTAAAAAACAACAAATATATAAAACCAAAGTAATAAATTGGTTAATAAATAGTGATAAATATTATAAACTGCGTAAATTATCTCCAATAAATATTATAATTACTATTGAAGTAAATCAGGAAACTGTTGGGGAATATAAGTGCATATCAGACATAAGTCAGCAAGTTGCTACTTTCAAATTAGATACTTATTGTATATACGATTTTAATTATTTTTAATTCAATTTTATATTATTTTAGTCTCTTTGATTCAATTTAAGGAATGTCACCCACACAAGTTAACGAAAATGATGACGCATTTCTCCACTGCTACCCGAATTCCAATAAAATACATTTTTCCATATTCTGGAGCAAGGATGGTCATACATTAGAAGGTATTATAATATTCTAATATTAGAAACTGAGAAATTTAGGATAGATCCAAACGGACTTCGGATATTGAATTCGAAATTGAACGACACTGGAATTTACACATTAGTTGTGGTGGAGGATGGAAAGTATGCACAAAAAAAATGTTAAGTTGACCGTAATTGGTATTTTTAGTAAATATTTTATAGTAAATCCGATTATCCACTTTCAGTCCCGTTCATTTAGAATTGGAACTAATCCTGATATATCATGCAAAGTAAATTCGAATAAAATATTCGATATGTATATATTAAACTCTCACTATGAAAAACAAGTATTTTTTTATTAAAATTGTAGAGACAAACAATTAGCAGTAATAAATATGGACTGTTAACCATCAAACAATCTACTATTAATCTATACAACCCTGAGCCTTATATTTATTATAATTACACGTGTGTTGTTACTGGAGATCAAATTTACTTAACAAAACGAGCTTCTTTTAATTTTATAAGTACAAATTAACTACATTTAGATCCCCCGAAAAGATAAACTTTAATGTTTATGGAACTAACTTAAGCTGGGTAGTCCCTGACAGAAATATTTCTCAGATAATTCATTACATCGTACAGATTGCTTCGAGTCAACATTCTTCTGTTATGAATTTAACATTGGATGCAAAAACTCACTGTGTCGACATAAATACTAAAGTAAGGATTCCGGGGACCTACATCATTACAGCATGGGCAGTTAACCAAGTCGGGTATTCTTTACCGTCCACGATATCCATGGATATCAGTGGTTAGTGCATGCGGATGATGATATAGATTATAGTAATTCCACTGTTAAAAATAATGACAGAATTTACAAAATTTTAGGATTTGTTGGGATTGGTGTTTTCATAATCATTCTGATCATATTTGTTTCCATCAAGAAAACAAAGTCAAGACAATATAATGGACCTCAAAATTACGGTGAGTGTAATTTTGTTATTTTTAGAGGGATTATATGCATGGAGTCGACCTTAATGATTATTTTAGATAATTCTCTTTGTTTTTTATTAACCATACTTATATGACATTGCCTTCATGTGTTTCAGAGAATTATCAAATATGATATCTCAATGTCGTCAATAATAAATTAATTTACCCCCAGTACCTTTAAGTGAAGAAATTCGGTGGAAAGTCACAACCAAAGCTGACGTTCCTGGAAATCTATCAGGTGTATTTGATATGGTGCTGAACTCGAATGTGGATCCTAACAAGAGAAGAGGTGCCCCATATTCTGTTCGTCTAAAAGGCAGAAAGGTCAAAGTGAAAGGTGACTGTCCAATTCTGCACAAATAAGAACGTAAAAACATATAATGACCACAACGGAGGATCCCATAGTGGACTCGAACTTTAAACAGTATCAAATATGTCCCAGAAGTTTGTTAATACTAAGGCTTCTGGTGAGATTAGTAGAAAACTTGTAATGGATCGTTTTAAGGCGTGAGTTGGTTCATTCTCTGGAATAGTTAGAAGAATATGAAGTTTGTCGCCGAGGGTAGGTATGATTCTCATTTTGTAGAACCAAAGGAAGTAAGCTGAATGTCTTAGCGTTTTAAAGTTGTAAAGGAATTGTAGCATGAGTACCTAATTGGTAGAATTTTTAATTCCCAGTGTAGATGGTGAGTAGGTGTAGTTTTTAGTCAGTCTGTAATTATTATAACATTTATTTATAACAATAAAATCGTTCTAAAGTCCAGCGGATATGATCGAGTGGCTGTTACCTCTTTTTGTTACCTCTGACTGTAATTATTATAACGAATTCTGAGTGTATTTTCGAATTTTGTTATTAACATGGAGCACAGAAAAGAACAGCATAGTTCATCGTTGTTCTGATAAATTGTCTTTAGATAATCGATAAACTCTCTTTGCTCTGGCCGAGTGACGTACTTGCCACGGTCCAGAGTAAATTAAGTTTTTTTCTGATATACAGGTGTTTTTTGAGAATTTTGAGAATGAAGTATCAAATATCACACAAAGTTAGGATTTTTAATAACATGATCCTTGTCTAGAAATAAATTTGGTTCCAAATTGAATTGACGATCAGTAGTAAAAAGCGTTTTAGATGATTTTTTAGATAGAAGAGATGAGATGATTTTGTTCCAACCAAAAGGAATTTTTGACAATATGTTATTTAAGGATCACAAAAGTGGCGGTTACATCAATGTGACGTATGACAGTAATATCCTCTGCATAAGGAAGAAGTGTCTTCTGATTGTCGGTAAGCTTGCAAGATGAAAACTAATCAAGGCCAAAGATAGGACAGAAAAAGTATTGATAATGAGAGTAGGTTGACATAATTAAGGAACGTCCAAGACGACCAGAGAGGAAATTAGTAACCATATTTTCAAAAGGATATTTGTAGAATCTTCCAAAGAAGATGTAGTTGTCAAAAGCTTGTTGATATCAATAGATGCACCAATTATTATTTTCGAATATGAAAGCCACTATTCGAAATGAAACCAAGATAAATGTATATTTTCAACAGCAATCGTATAATTTATGAAGGACATAACACCGGTTTCAAAAAATGGATGTACAAGAAAATTACTAAGTAAAGGTTGTGTTTATTCCTTTTTCCACGTTTATAGTAAATGCCTTCTTACTCTTCAGTTCATGGACTGTTGGTTTATCATGTTATGTGGGAAATCATAGAGAGGAATAGATAACAAAATTAGATATCAGGGGAGGTATTCGAATATGAAAATCGTCAGATATTAAAGATTAAAATTAGAAGAATCAACAATAGAAACGCAAACAAGATTAATAAATCACCCCTAACTGAGCTGGAAGAGTAATACAGTCAGACCTCTTTTGGAGGAAATCCCTCATAGTAAGGTTAACGGAGTAGTGTTAACCTGTATCAATAAGGGTGTGGCTTATGCGATGGAGGCTAAGCCAGTAGGGTCACTGGGTGACATCTCCCTAGTGCTGTATGCAGCGAAGATCACCTATGAGGAGTTGACGGACAAGCAAAGACCACCCAGTAAATGGAGGGAGCAGATCTGTGCCAAGATTGCTTGGAGACAGACAGAGCTGGAAGCACTGAAGGAGCACATAAGTAGTGTGGCGAGAGGGGTTAAAAAAATCACCACCTATAGTAAAGGGGTAATTAGTAAACTCCGTGTTCCCAAATGGGGTCTCAAAGAGTTGAGGAGGGCAAAGGTGGAGTTAGAGGGGGCAATAATGGTGTATAAGAGGAAACTCTATACACATGAAAGTCGGTGTAAGAGAAGGAGAGAATATAATCTGTTTGAGTTTAATCGCAGATTGTTTTACCGTCGCCTACACGAAAATGGCCATAGTGCATGTTCCCAGAGGACGCGGAAATGTTTTCCACATGGGGTTGTATGTGGGAGGCTAAACGACACAGAGGAAATGCGTGGAATGTCCTACTTGGCTCTTGGCGGAATTTGCGGAATTTTCGATTTCGCAAGAAATTTGAGGCTGTAATGAGACGTCTCCCTGATTTAAAAACGACAGGGGTAGAAAGATTTTATAATTTCTTTATCAAAAGATGCACTTTATTGGACGAGTATATGTGTCATGTATTACAGAAAAGCATCTCTAACCCGGAAATGATTCCTGATTGGGCCTGCATCTGGACAACCCAGTCTGCTGCTGATTATCGACCGATAACCTGCATGCCAACCCTGTATAAGCTGATGACCAAATTGGTGGCTAATGAGGTCAGGAGCTTTGTAGAAGCAAATGGATTCTCTCCCAGAATCAGTTGGGTACTGTGCGAAATTGTCATGGGGCAAAAGAGCAGGCTTTGATCAACAAGTGCCTTTCTGTGTCTCACGGAAACTCACTTTTGTCTATGTAAGTGGATGTGAAGAAGGCTTACGATTCAGTTATCATTCTTACCTTGTCGAGTGCCTACACAGACTGTGATGCCTGTGTGGTTTATCTGCTTTGTAGTGGCTGTGATGAATAGGTGGAGTATTCATCTGAACTATAATAGGCATCGGATAGGCGAGGTAAAACTCAAGAGGGGGATCCTTCAGGATAGCATGTCTCTGCTCTTTGTTCTCTGTTTGGAGCCATTGAGTCGCCGCCTCAATGACCGGTTTGAGCAAATACCAGTTCATTGTGAGGGGTTTGTTTCAGTACAAATCACCTTCTCTTTATCGATGACCTGAAGATGTATGCTCGAACAGCAGAGGAGCTCTACTCCATGGGGGTCTGTGCCAGGGAATTCTACTCCATACGAGGAGCTCTACTCCATACGTTCACTGGTAAACGCATCAAAAAATTCCACTCTTTCCCCCTACCGGATTTCTACAAAGTCGAGATGGAGTTCAATGAGCGGATGATCAGGGGCTGCTAGATCAAGTCTCAGGATATGTAAACATAGACACCAGCATGCATCTGTGGTTCACCTGTCGATCGATTGTCATATAAACATGCTGCTTTGTACAAAGTATCGACCGCAAAACTAACCCAAAAAGATTCTGGCGGACGATAAAGGATGATAGGTGTCAATCAAAAAGAAAAAATTTAAGCAGGTCCTTTTATTCGTTCAAGCATAGTATGTTTCCATAGATATGTTCGGTATGCAAAGTCTTGGCAACCATTGTGCTTGAACGAATAATAGGACCTAGCAGATAGTCAAAGTGGTTTTCGAGAAGGGAGATCCACAGCTGATGCGGTATGGAGTCACAGATGGAGGTGTGGAACACAGAAAAATAACAGGAACTACTTATTTTTCTCAGCTGATATCGAGAAATGCTTTATATAAGAGATGCAGCACTAGCCCTATCAGCTTAGAAGTACTGGAATCCCGATGGAAGCTCTCCGGACACGTGCTGAGGATAAAATTAACATCCCCACCGAACATATCTATGGAAACATACTATGTTAGTCAAGAAGGTCGCTATCGTGGAAGACCTAGAACAACACTGCCAATAGTTTTACAAAAAGACCTGGTTAATACTAAAAGAAATTTAAAAACTTCCGACGACCTGGACAACATGAGAGCCTTTGCTAGGAACAGGGGAGCATGGAAAAGGATGACATCTAACATTGTTTATTTTGCTGCACATGCGGGGGGGCTATAAGTAGTATGGCTCTTGTGAAGTGCTTAAATAATAATAATAATAATTGCTTCACTCACTCCAGAACTAGCTACCTGAACCCCTTCAAATACATTTCCAACGGTTTCAATAACTCCTCTCCCCCTGAAATGATCGTACTTGCATCAATTAACCTCACAAGGTTTTGATCGCACCTCACTTATTCGAATTTCCTGTCAGTCCGACTAGGACAAGTATGCCTTCACTCATGCAGTTCACAGTTTATCCATCTCCTAAAATGGGGTCCTACAGGATTTTGTTCTCTCCCCGAACCTTTTCAACCTCCACCTGAAAATCATTCCAACTACTCCAAACTCTATTGTACTTACGTATGTTATGAAAATTTCATCGGTGTCAAGGACACAGGTATTCAGAGAACCACGATAAATTTGGATCATTATGAGTAAATGGATGGACTCCATAGTAGGGTCTGTTCGATTCCGTAGAGTCTTCTCATGGAAGGAGCTGACTTGGTCCAACGATGATGTAGAGAGTGCATACCTCTCTGAAACACAGGCATATTATATAGAAGACACAATGATTTGTTGATATAATTTACGTATTCAATTTTCTACAGGTTCAGGGTCTTCACAAAAATTGCCTTGAGGAGATTCAACTTCTGGATTCCTTTCATTTTTTCACGTTAAGTTGGCCTCAAGTGGTGCTTCTATTTTGGCTGCGCCCATCGCCTGTGGTCATGAAAAATTAATCATGATCTCCCCCTACCCCATCACATCTGCATTAAATGTGCTGAATAAAATTGGGCTCAGAGCCGAGTCTAATGGATCCCTCTCTGAAACATAATTACTTCAGATATGATTCATCTTCACGACTCTCTTACATAAGAATTTTGAAATATCAAGGCATATAACGTTAAACTGACTCATCACACAGGCTTTCATAATCACAGATTTTAGGCTGAAAAGTCTGCAAAAAACATTTCAGGCCGAAAACTCTATTGATATGGCTTATCATCAAAAAATTATGTAAAAAATCATTTTCAAGGTTTATTGAGATTAGAAATGTTCCTTAAGGTCGACCTTGTGCTGATTTTCACATTCATATCAACAATAAAGGCGGTGGATTTCAAAAGTGGCTTGAATATTATATACTTGGTTATATCGAAAACCTTTGACAATTATATGATTATGCCGAGGTTGCTATTCAACTGGCTTATTTCCTCACAATGATCTGTCCTCAACTGGATTCTTGGTCAGTCCCTTTCGTTTAAAGAAAATTAATAATTTTTCTCGAAAAGGCAAGAGCTATCCGCATCTTGTATTTGATATTCCAAATACTCCAAATACGAATAAAGAAAATGTGATACTACAAATACGTTACTCACTGAAGCAAGTTGAAATCTGTTTGACCACATTCTAGGAATGCACCCAAGCACGTAGAAAATGTAATTATGGAGGAATTCTTATACATTTACGAACGACGCTTCCAGAACCTTAAAGGTTTGGACTTTCTGTCGAGATTTTCTTATCATATATATTTTTACAACTGAAAATGTCATGTTTTGTTTAAGAACAATATCTGTTCTTTAGTTGATTCTCTTGGAGATTTTGAGTTTTGTTAAAGCATGATTGACAGTAATATGTGTTTAATCAGAAAACTTAACTACGGAACATATAAATGTTGGGGATCAACAAGACAAATATATTAAATTGTTAGTCAACTTTACTAAGATAGGTCACTCATACACCATCCACTTTTTAGAGTCCTTGTTATTCATAGTGTACAAGGATATCCTTCCACTCAGAGATGAATGGGAAAGTCCCACTTTGATAGTTTTCGAAAGCAACGATTCTAAAGGATTAATATATGTTATTGGATTTGACTAGAAATGTTTGGTGGTTTACAGGAAATTACTTAAGTTGTAATAAAAATGACAATTATTCAAATTTAATATGATTAAAGTATATGAGAGACATAAAATTACAAAAAAGTTAATTAAAAATGAAACTAAACCTAAAATATAAAACAGTAATAAACCTAGCCAACATGTGAGGGATAGTAGAGAATATAGGACCATACCTAGAAGAATTATCTTACAACTCAAATACAGGAGCAGTTACCAATTTATAGTTCCTGGGAACATGGAAAGTAGATTTTGAAGCAAGCTGAACTAAAAATATTTTCTTGTGCTCCTTAGGCTGAGTCATGTGAGCTGGGATATAAGGGTACTTCACTATCATCACCAACTAACACCTGAGAGGACTCAGAGTTGGGTCTCCACCAGTTGGCTATGAAATCCTCGATCATCCATGGAATGGAGTCGTCCCCTTCCAGGGAAAATGTCTAGGCTAAGAAAAAATAGGGTCACTTTTTTTAGTATTCTATGAAGGGCTGACAGAAAGTCCTCTTGTGGTTGAACTTCTCCTCCGGGACTTAATTAAATTAACAAAGTACAGTTTGAAAAAGGACGTCCCCAACCGAAGGAGAAGAATGTGGGGGATCTTGTGCTCATGAACGACGAGAGCACCTTCCACGGTTCTTCGCATGCCAGAAGTTGGGTATTCCTGCTTCATTCGCTGAAATCTGGACTGGACTGAACTGTCGACCTCCAAAATGACATCTTTCTGGTTTATCGTATAATTACTCAGTTGATAGCTGGGATGAATTTACTGTGGTACAGATTAACGACTCGCTCATATGAAAAGTCATTCTGATTATTCTGAATTGATTCGCAGTCATTCACTGACATTATTTGTAATTACAACGTGGACAAATAATCAAAATATTTTATTAGAAAATTTAAAAATTTAACCAATTATTGTTTTTCAATTAACCTAACTAAAATTTATTTATTATTTATTAACCCCGGATACACCGAGAAAGAAGTTAAAGAAAACAACTAATTAAGTGTATCCAGTTTCCACTTCTACAGAAACAGAGTCCATCCGGAATTAGCATAAAGGGTAAAACGTCCATGACATGCAGTTGTGGAAACCCCTCCAGTGGAGTGGGGAAGAGCAAATGATCCTTTTTCATGCCGGCCTGGCACTGGGCGTCACCTAGACAGGTGGATCACATGTCGCCACTCTAATAGGAAGAGAGAGGAGGAACATACAAGCATGCAGAAAAATTAAACCAATTAACCACGCAGCACCACATGGCGCCACGCGGTAAAAAAATCATAAAATATATTTAATTTTTTTTATCTATGAGGTTATGCAAGATCTTAATCAATTCCAAAGACCACTGTTAAACCGAAAAAACTAAACTAAGTGATCCCAACAAATTAGATCAAGGCTCTCATCTTTTTTCGGTGTTGATCCCTTGAGCCTACACAAGTACGTTGCGGACGAGCACTTCCTTTTTGGCATTGGTGTCTATTCTTGTTTTTTTCTATTAGTTTCTCCATGGGCGTCGGTGATTTAATGTTTTCTTCTTTGTACCATCTCTCCGTTAGCTTGAGGGCCCTTTTCTGGGTTGCGGAGATTTTCTGGATGTTCGTATAAGAGGCCAGTTGTCCCCATGAAGTACAGCATATGAAATGTATGGTTCGATGTACTGTGAATAGAGCGTTTTAAGTATAGGGTGATGTCCAATTTTCCATAGACCTGTTAGGCATTTCAGAAGGTTGATTTTCTTCTCACATTTGTTCAGCACGTTGGTGACATGTCTCGAAAAGTTCATGTGCGTATCGAAAGTCAGACCCAATATTTTTTACCATTTGCTGAAGGACAATTTTCTTCCCTCCACAGTAACTTCTATTGTCTGTTCGACAATCTTTTGTCCGAGGTATAGTGAGTTGTAACAGATTTTTCGGTATTGATTGACATCCGATTTTCACTTAACCACTCGAGTAGTCGATCTATGTGGTGTTGTATTCATTCCTCTCAGATTGATTGTTTCTTAATGTAAAAAATATTTTGATAAAACCTCTTAAATCGCCTTCTAATTTGACCAATTAATTCGTATGAATTTGAACTTTTCGAATTATTTAGAAACCAATTTGAACAAAATATATGTAATTTATAGAAAATGTAGCTAATTCGAATATTGGTTGAAGTGGTGACATGTTCCTGATTTTCCCCGGAAAAAAAGTATGTCTTTATCATGCTTAGATTCAAACTCATTGTTAACTATCGCCACATACAACGTTCGAGGCCTCTCATCTTTATTCAAGAGTGAACAACTATCTGAAGATCTGTCACGTTACAAAATTGACATGTGCTGCTTACAAGAGACAAATAATGCCGTCCAGCAGCCAATATAAACCAGGATGACCTCAACGAAGCACCAATATCATCTAAATTCTACAAAAATGAACATAGTCCGCTTTCCCCCATAGCTTCAAAATTCTACGAAAATAAGGAAAGTCCACCTTCTTCCAAAGCTTCAAAATTTTACAAATGGGATCCTCCACAACCCGCGTGGACATCAATGGCATCGAGTTTTTACTTAGATGATAGTCGAGTTTCCCCTCCAAACCCAAATTTGTCAAAATTTCATGTTGATGATCCCAAAATCTCTGAATTACGCGAAAAAGATATCCAAAATCCTGTTGATCTCGAAGACGTA